>VDFB02345708.1:314401-360152 GCA_007258455.2 Sequoia sempervirens | reverse complement strand
TTCTTCACTTGAGGGAAATTCTTCACTTGAACAAACTTCTTCTCTTGAAAATACTTCTTCACTTGAACGACTTTCTTTCTTTTTCCTTGCTCAAGTCGGTAACTCTAACTCCATGAAGTCTTTGGATGAGCTTGGTGCAGACTTCAAAAAAAAAATCAACTTATCAGGTGAGAATGAACTGATATGATCCAGGATGTAGCTGATTACTGATGGTGAGGTGCAGGAGCAGGAGCAAGTGGTTGTCTTTGATTCAACAAGTTTCGTTCAATTGCAAACTTAATTTCAATAGCCTTCTCTTCTTCCTCCTCCAACATGAAGCAAGTTCTCATGTACTAAGCATAGCTCTCCTTTGTCTTCCAAGCAAGATTGTTCAGTCCCGAGAGGATGTCTTCTTGATCGTCGTTGAATCCCAAATTTGGCTGCAACACTGGAAATATCTCTCTATGCGGTAGCACCATCTTGACTCATGATATGTTCTTCTCCAATGAATTTCTTTTTGATGAAAATCCCTTCTTCGCTTGATGTGCTTGTCAGCTGCAAAAGAACATCAGAGGCCCTCCTTCTAGTGCTAGTTTTCTCTATTGATGTAATTTTTGTGACTGCACCAATCAACAGAAGAACAAAGTTCTGAAGGCTACTCCGTTCTCTCTTGATCAAAGTATTTCGTGTGCTAAGATTGTGATATAGATCACACGTTCAACTCCAAGGTTCCAAAATACATGGAACACCCTCAGTTGGTTTGATGTGTATTGTTGTGTTCTTACGAGGGGACTTACACAATTTTTCAGGCTTCTTGCAATTAACAGTCGGTGTATGATTTGAAGGGGTTTTTGCATGTATGATTTGGCCTTGAAGAGCGAGTTTCCTAAAGTTAACCAGAAATGTGCAGAAAGTAAATGAGTGTAGGGCCTAAGAAACTTATATTCTATCCTAAATGCAAGATATGTGGAGCTTGATTTCAGTAGACTTTAACCAAATTTCACCTAGCCCCATGTCGGACAGCTTCAGTAAAATTGGTGCAATCTTCAAAGGGATAGCAAAAGATGTTCAGATTACAATTTAGCATACATACACCATCAGAATGACGCATATAAGTATACAAATCACAATCGAAGTTAAACTCAAGATAATCTCTAGTGGACCACGCAAGGCGAACTTATCATCAACATGCTGCTAGTGGTATGGAATGAAAGGAAGCTACCTCAATAAAACACCACACATCCAAAGTAAACTACTTGCATGAAATGGAAATTACGCTACTTTATGCTAGTTGGATCCGAAAGGATGAAGAGACCTCGCTAGCTATCCATGACAAAGACGAATTCCACCATCAATGAAAAGATCTATTATCATGAAAGTTTTACACAACAATCTCCACAAAAGTTTTCAAAGGGAAAACTTTCTTTCTTCTCCACACTATGCTAAACTATTAAGCAAAATGTCTACTTTGCTCTACTCTCTAGTCTGATCTCCAAATCTAATGCTAATGTCTAATGAGGTACAATGAGGGGGAATCCCCCTTATATAGGTAGCCCATTCCAATGGACGGCTAAGATTACAATCAAAAGAGTGGCTAAGATTAAGCCACCTCAGCCCTAACCCTAAAAATTGCCAGAATGGGGAGTGGTGTAATAAATGAACAAAGATTCCCACTCACTCCCAAAAATAGTAAAGGCAATAAATGCCCACAATTAGTCTTCTAGAAGATCCTCATCCAATAGTGCATTCCCATTCTCCTCTCTAGCTGAAAACTCAATGAATCTAGCAAGTACAACCTCAACCTCCTGAACCAAAATGGGTGGAATGCAATCTAGCTAAAACTCCAGCACTGTGACTGATGGTTCATGCCTCGCACAAGATTTTCTCCAAGCAACTAAGGAATCCTGCGTGCTCTGAATCAAATTGGAGAAAGTGGAGGTGTTCTCAAAGTCATCCTATGTGAGGGTCTTCACCTCTTAAAAGAAAGACACCAGCCTACCCCTCAAATTATCAATATTCACCTCATCCGGATTCAACCGCCTAGCAAATATGGCCTCAAAAGTATTTTGAACTCCATCAATGATATTGGCCATAGCCTTCTGTATCCTAGCTGAATCCGCCTGTGCTGCGTCAAAGAAACCACGTCCCGTGATCGCTGAAGAATACCATCTAGAAAAATCATACCTTTCATTCTCCTGAATGACCCCTCCATCAATCAGCAACTGCAAAGGGACATAACTCAATGCCTCAATACGCTGAATTACTTTGCTCTAATAAACAGAAGCATCTCCCCAAGCCTGATCAACTACCTCCATTCGTGCCAAAATACTGGAAGCCTGCTGAAAAGCAAAAGCAAGGTCCTCCATAAACTTTTTTGTCTCAACACGAACTCCTATGACCCACTTGTTTACCTCCTGTGTCATCTTTCCTAACTCCAACAAGCCACTAATCGACTCTCTAGGTATCTCAGGTGGAAGCTCTATCACTGGAATTTCCTGCCCACGAGGACGAGACAACTGTTGCACATATCCAATCAAGGCCTTATGCTCTCTTTTTAATTTCTTATACTTTCCTTCCTTCTTGAATAATCTGTCTTTGAGGGTGAGGTAGGAGTTATCACACTCCTCTACAATCTGTGCACCTGTGGGGCGTCCTAAGTCCAAAGTTGTGACCACATAATTCTCAGGTACTGCTTCATCTCGATCACAATCAACCTGAGGCACTGCCATGTGAAGAGTGTGAGAGTCGTCTTCTTTAGTGGAGATCTTCAAAAACTTTCGTGCTCTCTTCTTTTGTGGAGGTGCACTGATCCTGTTCAAAAATTCTTCCATCTCAACTGCTGGATCAATCTCTTTGCTGGGGCTTCTTCTCATCCTATCCCTGAGCCAATTAGGTACTGTATACTGTATGTCAAATGGCTGTTGCTCCTGTTCCTCCACTTCTCGAACTTGTTCAATTTCTACATCATTCTGGTGAGGCTCATCGTCCTCAAGTGGCTGAGTGTCTCCTGAAACTATACCATCATCATCCTCCAAAGTCATCTCTTATTCCTGCTGAAACTGAGGGTTAGTAGCAGTCCCCTCATCAATCTGCTGATCAACTCTACTAGGTGCGTTGATGCTTTGGCCAACCGACTCTCTCCATGGAGGCTGATTATTTTCCTGTACTACTTGCACCTGATTCAATGCATTCTTTTGATCAGGAAACAAGGAAACTTCCTATATACTTTGAGAACGTGTCTCCAATGGCGTGGGCGATGCAACCCGTACTGGCTCTTTCCTTTTAGAATCTAGACCTCGTGTGATTTGTTTCTTCCTACCAGTGGTTGGTGTCATGTGACCTCCCATCAAATTGTAAGTCAAAGCAATTGACCTAATCTTCAATCTACTCACACGCCTATCAACCCATGCTCTGGTAAATGTCAGGACTGGAATAGAAAGTGTGTCCAAGTCAGCAAACTCAGTTTCTGACAAATTCAGGAGTGGAAGCGGAGTATCTCTTACTGCTGCATAATCTGGATGTACAACGTCCATGTCCTCATTCACCTAGTCTGGAACTAGAACAACTTCACACTCTCTGACCATGGTAATTGGCAACCGAGAGAACATTCTTTTCCTGACTTCAATCTCATCTGATGCATCAGCCCAATAATCCTCAATATTTTCCTTGTGCTTAAACTCCTCTGACAATACCCATTTGATGTTATTATGCGGATCATAGTGCTGTCGGCTGGTGTGATAGGAAAAGTGATAAAATTGAAGCTCACTCTCAGCCTCTCTAGCTACCTGAAATGTAGGACACGCTTCATCTAAGTTTCCCATGACAATTGGAAATTCAATTCCTCCCTTCTTATTTTTCTTCTTAATATTATTGTAGGCGAGCAATTGCCTAGATATCTCTAACATCAAAATTCTATCGGTTGGGTACTTAGGCAGCCTATATGGATATGATGAAAAACCTTGCAGCCTTATGTAAGAAAACTTTAGAAACTGAATAAACTAGCACCCATATCTTTCAATCAATTCCTGGGCCTCCCTCGAGATCCTATGATGCAACCACTCCTAAAGCAATCTCGTGATGTGCATGGTGAAGGCGTCATTGACACGCTTGTAATGAGTAGTGCTTGCCAAATGCAACTGCGGACAAGCCTCATGTATTTTAAACTAGTGAGAGCCACAACCAACAGGATCCTTGTATGATATTCCTCGATACTTCGTCATACAAGCCAACATGTAAATGATGTAAGAGCTCATGTAAAACATCTTCATCCTTCTTAGGCTCAGGAGCTGCTCATGCAAATTGTCACTGATCATCTCGGCCTAGTTGATGTAGTCTTTCCCTTCCAGCATGAGGTTGATGTAGTAGAACATCCATGGCTCAAAAATAAAGGACTGTGGGCAACCACCAACTCTGCTTAGCATCATAATGAGATCATAGTACTCTTGGTTCAAGTCATCCGCTAGGATTTGCTTCGGCAACTTCGTACGAGAAGGATTGGGGTTGCTCATCCAGTGAGTATTGATCATCTCTGTGCATCTCTTGAATGCAGAAGCGTACATTCGCTCAGATCGTTCCCTTGATTTGTAAACCATGTTTTTATGCACTGGGATCCCGAAAGCTTCACCAATGGCAGCAGGAGTGAGGTTGGCGAGCACTTGGCCATCTGGTGACATGATCGACCTGTGATCCTTCTCATAACAGTTGGCGCACTCCATTATCAGCTCTGAACACTGAATGGCTAGTGGGAAACCAGCAGCTGCATATAATACGCTTCGAGCAATGTTGTGCGAAGTGGTCGAAGGTCGATGATTACCAATCCCCAACATTCTATTCTTTAAGTCTTTAGGTTGACGGAGCCCAAGTTGGTATCCGTCAGCTTGCCCAACTTCCAAATGAATTTTGACTCTGGCATAAATGTCTTGCTCAGTTTCTTGATCACAGCCTGCCTGGATGCACCATTGTTATCTTTGCCAGTCGCCCTTGCCTCACCCATCTCAACTGTTTCTCTTCAACAGATTTTGAACTTCAATACTTAGAAAAGACTTCTAAGTAAGCATCTGTGACTTCACCACTTTCAGCAACTTCAATCTGCAACTTGAACTTTTGTAAATTCGTACTTCACACTTAGCAAGTGTGCACTTCACAAGCCTCAACAACTTCGCTCTTTGAATTCACACTTCCTCAATTTCAAATCAGCAAGTTCGCACCCTTTAAACTCTTTGAAATTTCTTTCTTCAATGCGTCCTTCTTAGCTTCAGCAATATAATCTTCCTCAAGCTTCAGCAAATTCAAACTTCAGCAGTCCAGAACTTCCAACGCCTTTCACTTAGCAACTCTAAGACTTAGCAAAATTTTGAACTTCTTCAAGCTTTAGCAATCTAGTCTTCAGCAACTCACTGCAATGTCTAACTCAGAGCAAATCTAATTCTCCTCAGCTGTGAAAAAGAAGTGAGAAACTTCTCAATCTTATAGGAAAATTGATTTGTAGAAGGAGGCTAAGTATAGCCAGTGAATTAAATTCCCACTACTTCATTTGAATTTCCCTCTCTGGTATTCCTGACACTTGTCCGAGAATCTCAACCTTCTAGAAGTTCAACTTTGACTGGCATCTTTTGAATTTACTTTCGAAAAATTTAATTTAAATTCATCTTTTAATTCACTAGCTGGAGCTCTGTCACTTGAATTCGAATTTTACTTCTCTTCAGCTTTGGAAAATTCATCTATGAAGAATTGGATCAAAATCATCTAGGCAACTCATTTCGAATTCATCATTCGAATAATTTTCCTTTCAAAAGTCGTTTTATTCAAATTTTCCTTAGAAGATTTTAAAAATTTCCTTAGGAAAATTTCACAATTTGAGCACTAATTAAATTCTTCATGCTGAAGGCACCGGCGAAGTGCAGAAGATATAGAAATCCATTCCTCATCACAAATTTCCAATACCCAAAAGAAAATTTTCTTTGAAACGCGATGAATCCATGGGTACCCAACGAACGGGTTTATTTAAATTTTTAAATTTTGAACCTTAGAAAATATTACTCCATCAATTTAAATCCGTTCTTCATCTCCATGAACATCCTGTTGCTTTGACTTGAGAAATTTGAATTCATCCTATATTGTCATCATCTTCTGACTTCATCTTTGAAAAATTTGCTCGTGCTTTAAGAAGAAAATTCATCACCTTGAGTTCTAGGTGTGTTTTCTAAGGAAGAAAATATTTTGCCTCAGAGAAAATTTGAATCACTTTGAAAAATTTTCCTTAGAAAAAAAAATTCGCGTTGAAAATTTTTTATATCCAACTTTGATCACTTTGCCTATGAGAAAATTTTATTTCACTTAGAAGATCTTCCTACAAGCACATCATATTTTACTTTCCCCATCTTCAACGGCTTAGGAAAAAAAATTATTATTTTGCAACTCCAACGCCTAGCCACTTTGCTTTATTCATCACCTTACGTTTTATCTTGCACTTGAAAGATATTTTCACTTGAAGCTCCAATGCCTTAGCAATATTCATCAACACCATCTTGTATTTTATTTCACCACCCTAGGCGCATAGCATACTTGAAGAAAATTAAAACTACGCCTAGCACTTTATTCACCCTTGGCAATATTTTCTAACACCTTTGCACTTACCACCTTGGGCGCATTTTGGCTTGCATGAAGGATGACTCTTCAACTTCTCCGTTTTTGTCTTCACTTGACCTCATTTGGGCGCATTTCCTCATAGGTGAAGAATGAAAATTGATGACTTGTTGACTCCTTTGAACTTGGGCGCATTTCTTAATTAGAGGAGGACGAATTTCTTTGACTCCTTTGACCTTTTGTTGCATGGGCGCATTTGAGAGGGGGAGGAGGATAAACTTTTTCCAACGCCATCTTGTGACTCTTCGCCTACCTTATTTTGTCTTGACATGGCCCCATTTGGGCGCATTTGAGCATATGTGCAGGATGAAACTTGTTGACTACTTTGACTCACTTGCATTTTGGGCACATTTCCACCTATGTGCAGGATGGGCGCATTTGGAGGGTGGTGGAGGATAACTTCAACACTTAGAAATTTTTTTAACTTTCATGCTTCAAGGTGGGCGCATTCTGCCATAGCTACAAGATGAAAAACGTTGACTTTCTTTGACCTTTCCAAGCATGGGTGCATTTTAGCCTAGGAGGTGGACGAATTTTCATACTTAGAATTTTTTATGCTTTCACCTTGAGTTGGGCGCATTTAGCCATAGTTACATGATGAAAAACGTTGACCTCTTTGACTTTTATGCTTCATGGGCGCATTTTGGCTAAGCAGGAGGACGAATTTTTAACTTAAAGTTTTCTCCATGCCTCTTCATCATCTTGGGTGCATTTTCTGGTAGCTGCAGGATGAAGCCCAATACTTAGCCATTTTTCCTTGTTTTAGCCAGCTTCTCTGTGCCTTACTATTTATAGTAAGTCTCTCGATTTTGCATCTCTGGAGATCAGAATGACTTGAAATTTCAAACACTAGATCCTCATGACCTTGTTACCCTATTGACACTGCTATTTTTAGTTGGCATGCTATTTTTAGCCCATTTCTAAAGGTGATTTACTATTAATAGTAACTACTTACTTTTGATATCTCCACAACTCCGTTTAACTTGAAATTTGAATGAGGCGCTCCTCACCATATGACTTGCCTCCTGGCATCAGCACATGCACATGACTTGCTATTTTTAGCCTATTTCCAAAATGACTTACTATAAATAGTAAGTGCTCCGTTTGACTTCAAATTTCACCAGCAGATAGCCTGAAGGATGTTGATCGCAATGGTTTACACTGGTTTTCTAAAATTCAGACTTTTTACCCCTCTTTTCAGGCTCCGAAGCTGGAAACCCTAATTTATTCTGCATGCATATCAAATGATCTATGTTTTTTCCTGCTTCTGTTGCATTGCGATCAGCTTGTGATTCTGAACTGCTGGGAGGTGGCTACCGGGATGCACCTACTAAAAATAGTAAGTTCCTTACTGAGTGATTATCTCCATTTGCATGTCATACCACTACGAAGCTCTCGAAAAACCCATAAGGAATCATCCGACATGCAAAAGAAACCCTGACATGCAAACCCTAAAAATAGCCTCTGAAGGCTGAACTCTGAAAGTTGTCATCTCACTTTGCATGTTATACTATTGCAAAGGTATCGAAGAACCCAGAAGGAATATGTAGACATGCGTTGCAAAATCCTGCATATAACCCTTGAAATTTGCTCCGGAAGCTGAACTACTAAAAATAGAAAGTTACCTTTTTCAGTTCAAACTTTGCACACGAGTAGCTTGATGTGCTCTAGACGCAGTGTGACTATCGGAATTTCGAAAATGCTGATGGATTGCCTATAATTGCACACTTACTAAAAATAGTAAGTACTCAGATTTTGATGAAAATTTGTTGAGAGCCTGCTGGAAGCACACTGACAACAATGTTAAGCTCTATTTTCAATTTATTCACTTTGTTCAACCTCAGATTGACCAAAAGGATGGAAACCCTAATATTCATACTTGGCCAAATTTCACGTTTAAACTTAATTATAGGCACAATCCCCGGAAGGCAAGCCTCATAAAAGAAATGGAGAGAGAGAGAGAGAGACAAAAACCCAAGCCAAAAGACCAGGATAGAGCAAAAATTAGGGGGTCCCCATTTTAAATGGGGCGATGTGTGAAAAGGTCACAACATCAACCTGATTTATTAGATAGCCAGGGGTCTCCTTATAAAGGAGAAATATCCAACCAGGAGGTGTTGCACCTCAATAGTCTACAAACTAGCTAATGAAAATACTAGGAAAATATCTAAAACACAATAAATGCCTAAGTAATAAATGCCTAAGTAGGCTTAACTCAAGATATATGTATGCAAGCATTAATTACACTAACACTTGTTGTGAAGGTTTTTGCTTCTTTCATTGTGGTTTCTCCAGGAAAAGCTACTTGGGAGGGTGATCCCACAATAGTGGTTTACACTTTTTGGCCTAACTGGACACTGATATATTTTTTTTTAACACAATCTCCACATTCGGGCACCTATAGCGATTAAACCGTAAAGAATTTGAAGATGATGCAAACTAGAGTCTTGTCATATTTTGTTTGTAGATTCTAAAAATATTTTTTTCAATTTTTTTGGAATCAGATTGCACTTCTTCCATCCCACGAAAGGTGGTTTTCAAAACTGACATTTTTTAAAAGTGACACCGTTATCTTGCATAACTTTTTCCTTACAGAGGATAAAATTCAATTCTTTCAAATTTAGATTTCTTAACTCAATGTCTAGTGCTTCCACTTGAGTTAGATAGTTTTATTGAATATTTTTTCTTTTATCAAGTTTAAAGTCAAATCAATTACAATTCAGACCTTAACCACGACCATATAGCATAACTTTCTTTGTATGTATCCAGAAATTCTTTTTTTGTTGGATCAAGGACTCCAATATCTGGTGCACTCATATTTTTAATTTTTGTTTGATAATATTCTATTTTGCCCTTGTGCGAACAGAGTTTGTTTCAGTGAAAACCTATATTTAATAAAACTTAAAAAATAGATAGATAATATAATCAAAACATACTAAAATTATATTCGTTGGATAGCTCATTTTGAGGGGAACCCGATACTAGTTGGGTTTTTGAGATCTTCTCCATTTTCATTCTGAAATCGAGCTTCGAAACACAAAATTTTCAACAATTCTGGTGCCTTAGGAACCAAGGGTGAAAAAAGAGGGGTTCAGCCGAACAGGTGTTCGGCCGAACATCTTGGAAAGGTTCGGTCGAACCACCAATCCATGCAATTAAAAAAAGCAATTAAATGAAAGCTTTTTTTGTTTTAGCCATACTAAAAGGGTTCGGCCGAACCTAGGTTCGGCCGAACCCACTCTAGTATGATTTTTTAATAGGGGATTTCATTGGTTCGGCCGAACCAGGGGTTCAGCCGAACCCTAGGGTTCGACCAAACCATCTAAATGGTTCGGTCGAACCTTAGGGTTCGGCCGAACCCATTTTTATATGAGGAATGGGAAAAATTCAAAATTTCCTTCCTCTTCAAAAGTGTAAACCACTTATGTGGCTTCACCCGAACATTTGTAGAGACTTAACATGTCTTCAACCCCTACGTATGTTTTATCAGCAAAACTAAAGAACTCTCCTTTCTCATTTTCAAAACTTATAACATAAACTACTAAATGTTTATTTGCATGCAATCAAACATAAGTTAAGCCTGTCTCGATAGGATGCTTAGATTGAATGCTTCTCTAAGGTTACTTAAACATTGCTAATAAACTAAATAAATTTGGAAATACAAAATTTTAACAATGTAGTGTTACAGTGCAGAATAGATAGAGAAAAACAATAAACACAAATTTAACATAGTATTAACATGAAAATTCCAATAAAATTCTATAGGAAAAAAGTATGAGCAAAAATCTCTCGTATTTTTATTTATAGAAAATTTACAATTACAACAACCTTCAACTGTTACAGAAAACATGACTTCAAAAGTGTATAAGAAATCTAAATTGCAGAATCCTTGTGAAACAAAACTTTCCAAAATAAAAATTAAATCCAAAATCGTTTCTCCATAGATTTAAAAAAGAGCTTGATACATCAAATTGTAGAATAATTAGCGAAAAAAATGCCACCTTTACCTGAAAATACATCATAGCCATGTAGTCTAAGGATCTTAAAGCCCATAGCGGTATCATTGACATTTACAATGGTATCATTTCTTCCCCTTCAGATGCCTCCATTATTCCAAAATCTAAACAAGAAAAATAACTTTTAAATACAAAATTAACCTGAGGTGCAACCTTTTTCTCCTCAAGTTTCCTTTTAAATAAAACATGGAAAAGATTAAAAGGATGGACCTGTATACATGATCCAATTCCTATTTCATTTCATTTTGAAATAGCAACCAATTACCAGACGTTCAACATTATCAATGGCAACAAAGCGTTCATGCTTTTATCAGAAGGATAAAAACATGGTACTGTTATCAACCATAAAATCAATTACTTATGTGAGATAGTAATTTTCTTAATTTAATTATTTATGTGGCCAATATCTGAAACAATATTGTCATTGAAAATGAGACAGATTAGTAAATATATACATCTTACTGTAGTCTCCACAAATTATGACAACAAAGTTTATGGATTCCAGACATTTTTATCTCCTGTGTGCATATAAACACAGGCAGTGGATGCCAGTGAGCCGAACATGTGTCCATCCTTTGAACAGAGGTTCATTTTTTTTCTCCAACCTATAACCTCATGAAATCCCTCCAATGGAAACAAAAGAGATTTAGGTAGGCTATATATGACATACATATCAATCCTATTTTTGGAAGAAAAAAATCATTAGATTCCAAAATTTAGAGGTAAAAAATAAAAATTTCAATGCTCCTGGGTGTCCTTCACTTACTCTTTAAGTTGAGCTTCCCTGATTGCAAGCATTTTTTTAATGAATGGTAATCATGAGAAATACCGAGACTTAGAGCATGAGTTTCCTTCAACAAAGAAGAAAAGAGGATCACAAATCCAACTGGCAGATTACTATACCCTCTTTCATCTTAATAGAGTGAGGTTGATTGTTAACAAAATCAATTCCTGAGAATGACCACAAGGAAAAAACTTTGTCAATTCAGAACTGGACCTTAATAAAAGTTTCTAAGAAATCGGTGATTAGGAAGAGATAATCTAAAATTTTATTAAAATAGCTTTGATAAAACTATGATATATCTCACCCTTCTACACTTGCATTTCCTCCACCTTCCATATTCTAAGTGCGATGACACATGAAAGAGTAATAAGTCTATCATGTGGTAAGTAAAATGATTCTCCTCCCTAAGATCCATCACTTAATTGATTGCAGACAATCCTCTTCAGTGTTTGTGGAAATTGAGGTTGGGAAGGGTTGTCAATGGATGGTATTCTGGCTATCCATGCAATGTCATATGCGGATGGGCTTATCTTCCTAGATTCTTCATAGACTAGAACATATTTTTAATCTCTTCTATCAATTTCTCCATGTGCTTGTAGTCTTCAAGTGGCTGAAATAGTAAACATATTTTATAAGGATATTAATTTTTATTTTTATTTTTAAATTCTATAAAACACTAATCAGGAAATATGAGTTAATGAGTTTCACTAAAAGTTATGCAGTTGAACCTTAATAAAATAACAAATTTTGATACATAGAAAAAACACTTTCTACTTTTCACAATTACTCAATAACACAACATACTTTAATACATTGTGAAAATACTTCCTACTTTTCACAATCACTCAATAAAACAACCTAGTTTGATAATCTGCGAAAAAAACTTCCTCATTGTCACAATCACTCAAACAACGTACTTTGGTACATTGAAAAATACTACCTTACTTTTCACAACACTCAATAAAATAGCATACTTTGATACACGGCCAAATATACCTCATACCTTTCACAATCACTCACCAACACAACATACTTTGATACACTAAAAAATACTTCCTACTTTTCACAATTACTCAATAAAATAGCGTACTCATACTTTTCACAATAACTCAATAACAAAATGTACTTTGATATGTTGCAAAAAGTACTTCCTACTTTTCACAATCTCTCAATAAAACAAGTACTTAATAAACTGCAAAAAAGACTTCCTCCTTGGCATGATCACTCAATAAAACAAGCACTTTGATACACTAAAAAATACTTCTTACTTTTCACAATCACTCAATAAAATAGCATTACTTTGATACACTGCCAAATATACTTCCTACTTTTCACAATCAATCAATAACACAACATACTTTGATACACTGAAAAATACTTCCTACTTTTCACAATCACTCAATAAAATAGCATACTTTGATACACTATCAAATATACTTCCCACTTTTCACAATCACTCAATAACACAACATACTTTGTTACACTAAAAAATACTTCCTACTTTTCACAATCACTCAATAACAAAACGTACTTTAATACATTGTGAAAGATACTTCCTACTTTTCACAATCGCAGAATAAAACAAGTACTTTGATAAACTGCAAAAAAGACTTCTTCCTTGTCACAATCACTCAATAAAACAACATACTTTGATATACGGAAAAATACTTTCTACTTTTCACCATCACTCAATAACAAAACGTACTTTGATATGTTGTGAAAACTACTTCCTACTTTTCACAATCTTTGAATAAAACAATTACTTTGATAAATTACAAAAAAGACTTCCTCCTTGTCATGATCACGCAATAAAACAACGTACTTTGATATATTGAAAAATACTTCTTACTTTTCACTATCGCTCAATAAAATAGCATACTTTGATACACTGCCAAATGTACTTCCTACTTTTCACAATCAATCAATAACACAATGTACTTTGATGCACTGTCAAATCTACTTCCTACTTTTCACAATCACTCAATAACACAATGTACTTTGTTATGCTGAAAAATACTTCCTACTTTTCACAATCACTAAATAACAAAACGTACTTTGATACATTGTGAAAGATACTTCCTACTTTTCACAATCACACAATAAAACAAGTACTTTGATAAGCTACAAAAAAGACTTCTTCCTTGTCACAATCACTCAATAAAACAACGTACTTTGATAAACTGCAAAAAAAGACTTATTCCTTGTCATGATCACTCAATAAAACAACATATTTTGATAAACTGCAAAAAGGGCTTCTTCCTTGTCACGATCACTCAAGAAAACAACGTACTTTGATATACTGAAAAATACTTTCTACTTTTCACAATCACTCAATAAAACAACGTACTTGATAAACTGTGAAAAATACTTCCTACGCATAATATTCTATTCCTTTGATTTCAAAGTAAATTAACAATGACTTTGCATACACTCTCAGTATTTTAAGATAATGAATAAAAATGATCATATATAAGTGATTCTGTGTAAGAGAGTTAATTGCATCATCAGTCCACATACTGGGAGGGTACACAGTGGCAGACATTCTCGTACTAGATTATCTAATAAACAATAAAATTTAATCAGTCTAAATCCATAACAAAAGCATAACTTTATTGAATATGAGAACAAATCCATTAAAAGAAAACAGATATGTGAATAACAGTTACGTTGAGTTTTGCAATGGCGATTGGGAAGAAACCTTCGCTACCGTTTATGTCTCTGTCTCTGAAGCATAAAATAGGCAATCCCCTTATAAAGATTGAAAATAAATGTTGTTTGGTCAAATCACATATCAACCTGTTAACTTTCTTCTGCGAATTTTCTCTTATTCATGGTCATAATAGGCTGGGCTTAACCAGCACACTCTAAGCGTTGACCGCTTAGGTGGCTGGTGTGGGCCCTCTAGAACTTCCGTTTCTTCTTGAAATTTTCGTTGCGCTACATTCCGTTGTCTCTCCTCTGACTCTTCACGTGACATTCACTGCTACGGTTAAATTTGAATTCAATTTTCAATCTCTCCCGCCCATTCCATTAAAAGGTAGCCCGCACATTTCCACTTCAATATAATGTTTTCTCGTGTCTTATCATTTTGTGATGCATATAGAGCGGGGCTAACAGATCTGAACTTGACATACAGATAATGTTGTTGGCATTCGCGTGCCCTCACAAATGCTTTTGGCGCTGCATGGATCAGATTCTGCTTCCACTTCATCATCTATCTACTAATCAAATGCTTCATAGTTTACTGAGTTCGTCTATAATTCAGAGGAATCTAGGATAATCATTGTGGTGCATCTCCAATTTTTGCTTCAACTAATATTTAAGCTTCTTATTTTTCTCCTCGCATTAGATAGCTCCTTCAAAATCCGTCAAGAGCTTAATATTGTAATGTTGATGCTATAACTCTACTCATGTGCAGGCACAGATATGAAGTTTCTGAAAATACTGTAAAAACCTTGTAAATGCAATACATGAAATCGTCCTGTGATATTTCTTTTCTTGTAGATTATACTTTGACAGCCAAGTTCAGTTTGGGCTTAATTAGAAACCTCTTATATTGGCAAAATTTGAAAAACCATAGCTGTATGTTGATGAAAAGAGAACTAAATATTTATTAGCGAAAAAAAATCAAAATAAGAAAGCAGCCCACAGATTCAATCCAAACAACTTGGAGTGCATGTCCACCATTGTACAATATTTTTGACAAGAAACTTGCATAACTTTAGGGATTTTCGAAACTTTCCTAGATACAATCTATAAAAAAAAATTGGTGTCCCAAAAATACTATATAAAATCTCATTTTACTCTCAAATACAAAATTTAGTTACTTTTAATTATTTTTGTATTTAAGAATTTTTTTTGAAATTTTTTATTGTCCATTTTACATGATTTTGGAGTGTTCTTTTAGTTGGCATCTTGTAAAACATTATGTACACATTTGTAAAGGAAAATAAATTTTTGTTAGGCATTAATTTGGATTGATTAAGTAAATATACATTTAATTAAGTGTAAATTAGTTTGATTAATCAATGTTATTTTAGACTTAATAAATTTAATTAATTGTAATAAATTAAATTAATTTTAATAGTTATTCAAAAAAATATAATAGTGAGAGTTTTTAGTTCTAATTATACTTATGGTTAACTTGATTTATCTTCACTTCTTTTATTTTTTTAATCTAAAGTTCGGTAGCATTCAAGAATATGTTTGAGGGATTTCTCTTACAACTAGAAATGGACATGTTCTCATAGGTCAACTCCCTCCCTTAAAATGAGTAAACAATAGAAGAAATCACTCTTGAGTCATTCCCATAAGATTGCAAATCTAGATTCCTTTTATTACACCAATTGAAGTGTCTTCTTTCCTAAATGTGAATAAGAAGCACTTGAATGATTAACCAAATTCAACTAAATGTTTTTAAATACATAACTATATAGCAATAAATTACACGAATACTATTGTGCTTGGTTCAATGGCTTTATGAAGGAAAGTAAAGTGTAGGATTGAAGAAATTTTGAGTTAAAGTTGAGTTACAATTCAAAAGTTATGAACAAAATAGTAGACAAATATATTTTCGCCATCAAGACAGAAAGATGAAAAAAATAATGAAACATTTATGGATTAGTACATAGATAGGCATAATACATGAAGAATACATGGGGATGTGGATCAATTTTGATAAGGTATGGATAAAGGATGTGGGAATGTGTAAAAGTGGAGTAGCAACATGGGGGAAAAAGCTTGACTTCACACAAGATTATGACACTTTTCAATGTGTATATGTATCAAGACATTCTCTTAAAATGGACAAAAAATCTAAATGGAAAATGACATTAGTATAAAAATTTCATCATTACAACTTTACATAGATGATCTAGGCTAATCAAATAAATGTAAACAATGAATATAAAATTAATTTGCATGTAATTAGGGAACAATGATGAAGAATAAATGTTGAAATTATGTAGAATCCAATTATGAATGCTTTGATGGGTAAGAATCAATTGTGACCTATGGAAATAATTTGACTAAAATTTGTTATTGAGATCTCTTCATCTTCCTTGTATCAAACTATCAAGGTGGTGATTACAAACACCCTTAAGGAGATTTCTAGATCAGTACAATCAAGTTATATCATAGAGAACATGCACAACCATATTTAAATGGCCTAAATATAGTTGTCCCAAAATCCAAAATGTTAGTAAGTGCATATTTAATGTCTTAAAATACTAAGACACAATAATAGTTTGCACAAAACATGTGCCAAGTGAACCCCTCATGGCTAGTAGGAAAGGGTCAGCCTAGAAATTTATATTTAAAATTTAAAAGTTTACGATCAACCTTAAGTCACTTAAGATTGACCTAAAATAAAAATGTGTAAGTTTTGAGGCCATAAATGAATGGTGTGGACATGATTTTGAAAGTAGGCTAATAAAAATAGTGTAAATAGTGAATATATGAGAATCCATAAATAAGGATGGGATAAGGTTGAATCCATTGAAATGGTTATAAATGAATATAAAATGGATTGGGATAAGCTTAGAATCATTAGCCAAACTTGTCACTAAATTAAGACATTCCACTAAAATACCCCAAAACTATATGGGAATTGGTAGGGGTATACAAATTTCACCATTAGATTTAGCCCCCAATTTGAGGTGAATGTGAATTTAATATCATCAAGTATTTGCAGCATATTTCCTATTAAATTCTTCTTTTACAAAATGTATTTCATTACATTTACTTACTAAATCCATTTAGGAAGGAAAAGTCTTTCTTCTTAGTGAGATTTTCCAAAACCTTATTGATGGGGGCTAAGGGGAATTAATCTCTTGAATTGGATTTATTTAGCTCTTTTTAGCTTACATATATTTCTTTAAAATAATCACTAGTGAAGAAACCAATTGGCTATCTAAGATTGTTATATGATTCCTACTTCTAAAATGTTTCCAATATGAATTTTGAATATATCTTAAAGTGATAGGTTTAAAATTCATTTGGTTTTTCTCACAGGTATCAAATTTTCTATATATATGATGGGTGTAGATGTCAAGTTAGATTCTCATCATAAGAGTGTGTTCCCAAGTAAATTCTTTTGAGATTGCTTACAACATATAGTGTAGTTTTTATTCCCACTTATCTAGTAAGGAATTATTAATGTTTAGTGGTTCACCAAATTCAATCATGATTTATTTAGTGAGATCTTAAGGATAGCGTTTTATATTACCTTAGTAGCATGCTTAATTGGAAATGGTGAGGATATGGCATGTGAAAAGTGGTAATCTCTTTATAAAACATTTCAACAACGAGAATAATATTCTCTAAGGGAAAATTAAATGCTTGGAGAAAGTCTTACTAGTTAGTTAGTTTGGACAAATTAAACAAGGTTGCATTAGATGATTATTTGGTTTTTATATTCTTCCTTATAATTGTCAAAATCATCTTCCAGCTCTTCTACATTTCATTTTATTTTGATGACCATTAAGTAGGAAATTCTCTTTATTTTATAATCTTTGTTTGGTACATCTACCCATAAATGATTATCAAATTCTAAGGAAGGTCTTACAAGTGGGGATACAAATGAAATATCATTGATTCCATTAAATATGGTCATTTTTCTTGATTTATAGTCAATAAAAGAAACTACTATAGCTAGATAGAGTCTTCTTAGGATCAATGGGTATCCATTCTTTGAGGTTCATGACTAGATTAATTACCATGAAAATAATAAAATATTTCTAGGATTTTGTATTAACTAGGACATCTTTAATGATACCCTTTATCTTAGCTATCAAATGTTTATCCATTTTTAAAATGGTGGAAATTGGCTACATAAGTTAGTTAAGGATAATACTCTCAACATGTTAGCTATCGTGATATTGATAGAAACACCCAAATCCACAAAGATGTCTGATGTTTTGTGCTACCAATTGAAGTTATGATTACAAGGCTCCCTAGGTCACCATATTTTAGATGGAGACATTTACCATCTAGGAGGCTAGCTAGCTTACCATCTACTTAGACTATTTTAAGATGTTTCTTCTTTTCTCAAAAGTTTTGACATACAAAATTGTTTAATGTTGTTATTATTCTCTAGAACATCTCATATAGCCTATAACAATGGGATTTCAATTTTTAATTATTTGATCTCTTGTACTAGATTAGATTTATACACATGTAAAGGTTATATATGCGAATTTTTATTTTCATCAATTAGGGAAGTATGAAAATAGAGATACATTTGGACTATTGTATAAAATAAATTTATTTTATTTCTGTGTTTTTTTAAGAGAAGGCTATATCTCCTCCTCGTTAGAGATTTAAATAATGGTATGGGAGGAGGGTTTTTTCCTAAGTGAAGCTAAATATTTTCATAGTATATGGTATTTAATCTAGCTATGTTCTCCTAGTTTGTGTTATAGAAAGATGTAGTTTGTATATTTTTTTAAGAATAGTCACAAGTTGGGTAGGTACTTATTATTGATTTACTTACTTATACTAAGGAAATTATTGTATGTTAGAGGGACTAGGATGTAAATCTTGTTGCTAATCTAAAAAAACTTGTATCCTTGGAATGGTTGGTTTTATGTCCACTAGGGCATCCATTGTTTAGGCATGTGTCAATACTACCATTGGTTATTCCAATCTTAAGGAATCCATGAATATGGTCCCCACTACTGTGTAGGCTATGGGGTTAGTCATAGAACTACCAACTAATTGATAGATAAATTCTTGGTGGCATGTAGGAAAAAATAATTTGTATATTAATTATAAGAGAAGTTATTCCCCCATCTCTAACATATTTAATTGATTTATTCCTCTAGTTAGACACCCTTGTTCATGTGATTCTTGATTTTAGGTATCAACTCACATCAATTAGTAACATCATTTTGTCAAAAATATTACAAATTTATATTTTATCAAGGGGGAAATCACTTTGTGCATGCTTACTTATGCATCTAGACTACTAGATGGAAATAAATTCATTTTTTATAGCCTTTACTTGAATTTCATCTATTGTGGTGTTTGATGTACCAATATTCTTATTTTCAAATTTATAAAATAATCTATTAATTGTCTTGTCTTATTGTGTCCTTTTATAGTTTTGGATTTCCTAATTTTGGCCCTAACGCACAAACAATCTTTATATATTTTAGAAAAATTTATGATTCCAAGCGTGAACACCTCCCTTCTCCCATAAGATCTAAAGCTTATTAGGACTCATCCTATAAACCTTAGATAAATATGGTTTAGTTAGTTCTATGTCTCATACATTTCCATAACAATAGTAAACAAAGAGGAATCAATCAAGATAATTATCCTAAAGAGTTCCTATTTGTAATATCTCACCCTGCAATAGTATTTGTACTTGTGTAAGAATTTGTTCTTTTATTTCTCTCCATGTGTGGATAGAGTTTGGTTGTAAAACCATAAACCATCACATAATTGATAGATTCTACTATGAAATGAAATAACTTTCTTTTTTTGGTTATCAATTCTATAATTACATAGGTTTGATACATCACCCTAAAATCAAATGGGGATTAGTCTAGATCTTCAATTTTTATATCCCTACAAGTACAAAATATGGATGGGGATATATTCTTCATCTAGGTTTAGTTATATAGGGTATGTAAAATTTATCTATGATTCTCCCTATCATTTATATCATCTTCGTCATCCATATTTCCCCAATATAAATTTTCCCTTCATTTCAAATATTGAGGGGTTGCAAGAAAATTTTGTCCAGGTATATGACTTATTCTAGTTCAAAGTCATTTTCTATGGTGTCATGGGAGGGTTTATAAAGTGAATCTACCTGTTGAGTCTCTTAGTCCAACCATGCATTCAATTTTTAAAATTTTCTACTAATCTTAAAGAAATTAGTTAATTAATGCTCACTTTCAACTCATGTGTCATATTAGAGTCCTTTTTATGATCCTCTTACTCAAATTAACTCAAAAAAATATTATTGTCATAATAGATAAACTTTTTTCTTTAATAGAGCAAGGATGTTCAACCTCTAATGATGAATTACTAAGGATTATGTCTCAACAATCAATTTCAAGAATGTCCTAATAACATCTCAAGATATCCTAAACAAAAATACCAAAAAGTGATGAGGTTCATTGTTATGCCTCGACTTTAGATATGAATAATGTCATCATTATCAAACTAGGTTTATTTTTATAGTTGTTTGCAATTGGGGAAAACACATTTAGACTAATGGTTATTTATTTCAATCTAGATTTAAAATAAATGTCTATTAAAATTGTCCTAATCTAATTATTGAAAGTGAAAATAAACTTATTTAAATATTGACAACAAAGAAAATCTACAATATGGCAAATAATCTTTAAAACAAGAATTAAATTTAATCAATGGGAATGGAAATGGCATAAAATAGAATGAAAATCTCATTGTAATGAATAAATAACAAGCTACATAATATGTTTTAAGGAATACAAAAAAATCTAAAGCAAGAAATACCACAATATTCTTCCTTCACATGTAGAGTAAGCCCTTGCGCTTCCTTGGACTATGATTAAATTATCAATAAATGGCTATTGAAATACTCAAGAAGTTAGATCTTCATTTGTAAAAGTTGTAATAGCATAAGAATCAAATGCACATTTCTACTTTATAAGCAATTAAGAACTATAAATTATTTTGTTGTAAGTATTACCACACAACCACACTTATAAAAATAACTATAAAATTTTTAATTTCTAATTATTTCACCTATCACATTACTTCCCATAGTGTCTCTCATCTTATTGAGTTTATGATAGAGGAAAGATTTTCCTTAGTCAAAATAATTAATATTTAATTATTGGCAAGTGAAAAATATAATTATACATGTTTTAGTGATGGGAAAATAAACTCTTGTAATGTTTTGATTATTCTAAGACATATGAATAATCTAAAATCTAATTGAATGATTCTACACTATAATTAACATTTTTTTCTTATTAAAATATTAAAACTAAATATATATATTTTTAAAAAATTATTAATAAATCAAATTATTATGTTTCATTCACACATGATTATTGAAGATACACTCAGATTTCTTTTCTTTTAGATCTAAATCTAAATTTTCTCTATTTTTAAATATTTTAAGGCCTTGGCTAAAATGGCTCAGATAACGAGATAACTCGAGAGATCAGGTGTAGAAATAAAAGCAATTACCAACAATATCCTATTAACTGGCAAAATATATAGCTACCTTCTGCCTTTCTTCACAGAGTTACAAGTACAACATATAATAGAAAACCTAAAAGAGAAGTCAACTACAGATAAACACATGATCTTTTTAGTATAGATCTGTATGTTTTCTAAACTAATAGCAAACAGCCGCTTAAACTTATTAAATTCTTCCATTCATGCTTCGATTAAGTAAAAACTAAGACACAACTGAGTCATTTACTTCATGTACTCAGTTATTTGAGCCAGATTAGCGAATTTCGTAGAATATATCAAAATTCAATGCCGGACGAGAGGGAAATCTGTGAAGAAAGTCTTGTACGTGGTGGCACAGGAATTTCAAGGGTTCCTTCCAACATCTGAACGACTCTTTTCATGGACGACCTCAGAGATGGATCATCTTGAATGCACCACAGCGCCACCAACACCATTCGTTCCAACTGTCTTGGATTTATACCACTTGTCTGCTGCTAATCCACCAAATTTACAAGCACTCCATCTCTCAAGCAATCATACACCCAGTCAGAAAATATGTTCTCATTTTCTGGAATGTCTACCTTTGCCATTTTCCTGCAACAAATGATTTCCAGTAACATAACTCCAAAAATATACACATCTACTTTAACAGTAATTGCCATGCCCCTCTACCACACAAGTGCCATATAGCCTATGGTTCCACAGGCTGCTGTAAATATGAATGTTCTGCTCCAGCCAATTTGGCTATGCCAAAGGGGCTAGCTTAACCAGAATCTGATCCATGCAGCGCCAAAGCACTTGTGAGGGCAAGCGAATGCCAACAACATTATCTGTATGTCAAGTTCAGATCTGTTAGCCCCGCTCCATATGCATTGCAACATGATAGGACACGAGAAAACATTATATTGAAGTGGAAATGCGCGGGATACCTTCTAATGGAATGGGCGGGAAGGTTTCAAAATTGAATTCAAATTTAACCGTAGCAGTCAATGTCACGTGAAGAGTCAGAGGAGAGACAACGGAACGGAGAGCAACGGAAAATTGAAGAAGAAACGGAAGTTCTAAAGGGCCCACACCAGCCACCTAAGCGGTCAACGCTTAGAGTGTGCTGGTTAAGCCAGCCCGTCATAATACATGTTTTTTTCACTTCCTCATCAGAGTGTTAGATTCAACACCAAATGATAAATATTTTTAATTATTCACAAGTTTGAGTCGTTCCTAACTAAATAAAATGGTGAATACCTTTGATTTTTCATAATCGTCTATATTGACTGAGGGGGTTAAATGCTTTTGATCGGAGCCGCGAGTGCAATGGCCCAGCAAAGGCACAAGGTCTGCGAGCACTTTGACCCAGTGAGGATTTGAACCCTGGTGGTCATCACTAAAACCAAGCGACTTGACCACCGAACCACATCCTTATCAGCACAGTTTTGTATATATTCGTGTTTTATTCTAGGAGTCATTAATGGAGTATGGAATGGTTTTTCAATTTAAGACTATTACAGTTTTAATGGACTTTTTATAGAATTTGATGGTTTGTCAAACTATTTTTTTTATTGTATATGGATCATTTACTGTGATGATTCAAATAAGAATACACAGTTTAATTTAG
Source organism: Sequoia sempervirens (assembly GCA_007258455.2). Lineage (NCBI taxonomy): Eukaryota > Viridiplantae > Streptophyta > Pinopsida > Cupressales > Cupressaceae > Sequoia > Sequoia sempervirens. Next base: position 336,934 of record VDFB02345708.1, on the reverse strand, counting down.
AAATATATATTATATTCTTCATGGACTGGAAAAATTATAGCTATTATAGAAATTAATTTACATTATATTTTTTATGGATTGTGGAAAAATTATACCTGCTATAGAAATTAATTTACATTATATTCTTCATGGACTTTGAAAAAATTATACCTATTATAGAAATTAATTTACATTATATTCTTCATGGACTGTGGAAAAATTATACCTACTATAGAAATATATATCAATTTAGAATATTTTATAAGATAGAGTTTTTTCACTTTTAGAATGTTTTTAACAATGTTATTTTGAATATGATCTAAGTATGAATTTTGAAGCAATAAATGTAATAGCCTTGCTTTATAGGTAAAATTTAAAAGCATTTGTTGTTACTAGTGTTTTATAATCTCACTTTCATTTATTTATATAAAGACTTTATTACTAGTGCAAATTTATAATTAGAAAGATCAAGATATGTTGTTGCCATTGCACATGGATTAAATTATTTGTAAGTAATATTTCAATTTCTTACATTACTAAGATATGCTTCTAATTTTGTTTGGTTTCAAAATAATATGGTTTAATAAATAAATAAAATATCATATTGTTTGATTGCAAATAAATTTTTTATACCAAATTATCATAGTGTTTTATTGTAAGTAGAGTTTTTATATCTAAATTTGTGCTTCTCAAAGTAATAAAAAATGTATATTTTTTATTGTTAGTAAAGTGCATTTAATATAATTTCAAACAAACCAAACTTGAACTTTTTTCCTATTATTGAAATATGAGATAGTCAATGATATTGGTTAGAAATGCATTTCTCTAGAGATGCAATTATACTCTATACTTTCATAGAGAAAAAAAATCTTATAGATCAATTTTCCTTTCTTCTTTGGCATAGCTTCATAATTGCATTATAGGATGTTGAACAAATGTTTAACCTAAGTTTCTAAATTTTGGAAAGTGAAATACATCAAATGATCTTTGAACATTTATTTTGATAGTTTATATATTGTTTTAAATTTCAAGTTAAAGGCATTTAAATGACCAAACCTAATATATTTTTCATATGACAAGTAGGGTTAATCATCAAATTTTAGGCTTGACTTTGTGTATGAAACTTTAAATTATTAATAAATTGTAAAAGTTTATTATAGATAAATAAGATATAGAATTATAATTTATAATATTAATATATATCATTTTATAATATTTTTCATAGAAATACATATTAACTTAGAATATTTTCAAAGATAGAATATAAATTTTTATTCATTTTTAGAATGTTTTTAATGAGATTATGTTTAATATTTCTTAAATACAAATTTAGAAGCTTAATGTTTTTTATAAGGTTTAAGCAGGGTTTTGAAAGGGCCCAGAACCTTGAACAAAGCAAAGAAAGGAACAATTCCAAACACCAAAGTTTCAAACTTTGTCAAAAAATAGAGTAACAAAAATAGATTTTGAAGGACACCTGAAACCCTCACAAAAAGCAAAGAAACAATAGAGGTACCACAAAACAATAGAAAACTATCAACCAACACCTAGTCAAAAAATAACCAAGAGAAAAATAGGCCAAAAGAAAAGAGATGCCACACCAAACAAAAGAGCCTCACTAATCAAGGAGGTTTGAAGTTGTTTCTAGCCAAAGAGCTCATAAGGAGAGCTTGATCTTAATGGTTCAATCCAAGATTCTTAGAAGAATCAATATCGTTCACAACATCATCCAGTACATTGACAGGATCATCCACCTCAAACTCCCTAGCCAAGGGATTCACCAAGTCGATCTTTTTAGTGGGATTAATAGTAGAAGAACCCAAAGCCTGCCCAACAGGACAAGTCTTCAAGGGATTAAAAATTTGACAAGAGTGGGAAAAGTGACCAACTCTAAGGCAATGCGAGTAAACTAAAGATGAAGAATCAAAGAGGATACTCTACTCCCAAACACTTAGCTTCAAATGAATCTTAACTTTATTTGGTAGAAGCCCACCAAATTCAACACATATACAAAATATTGCATAAATTAAGTATTTCTTATCTTCCATGATCCTATAAATAGCTAAGAAAGAACCAAGACTATTACCAATATCATGAAATATTTCTTCATCCCAGAATTCCAAAGGAAGTGCTAGGAGTCTTACCCAAATAGGAGCCTTGCGAAAGCATTCCTTGGAAGCAACAAACCTAGTAGACCAAATTTTCAGAAGGAGGATGGATTTGCCAAAGAACTAAGGCCCACCAAGTAAGGCACCCTTACTTTGCTCAAGGAACTGGAAGTAGAAAAGGAAAAAACCTTTAGGCATTGCAGCCACTTGCAGTAGACCAAAATCCTTCCACTTAACCAGAGCCTAGCTATGAATAGAATCAATATTTGGATGAGGGCTTGAGAACCTCCCAATAAGAGCATTTCCCACAACAGCAATAGAATTTTCCACCACAACATCAGGAATCCAAAGCGATAGGTAGGAGACCCCATGAGTCCCCTGAACCTCAGCCTAGATAGGAGTAACAACATCCAACAACCCATCACAAGGTCATTCTCTAAAGGTAAGAATAGGAGCAGCAACCAAAGGACTAGCAAACTCAAAAAATGGGGCAACAACCAAAGAAGAAGCAACAACTTCTTCAACCAAAGCCTAAGCATTGCACACCTTCAGAGTAGGAGCCTCCAAAGCCATCAGTGTTGGAAAAAGTGCCTCAATCTTACTGGCATGTAAACTCCTGAAAGAGAAAAGTCAGTGAGACCCTTTGAAAGTCTTACCGACTAGCAGTTGTGTTCTAAACATTTGAAGTGCTCAGGTCGCCGAGACTTTGGTTTTGTCTTGCCGATGGGAGTCATCAACAAGACATGTCTATTGTTGTGAGTTTCCCTTCTCTTTCTACCTGGGAAGACCTCTTGCCAATAGTTTGGTTCCTATTGGATATCGAGGAGACTCTTGGCAACAAGTGGCATCGGGGAGAGACATGAAGCTTCAGAGTGATTCATTCCGACAGAGTATGTCTTATCGATGGTCATACATGTCTTGTCAACAGTCATACACAAGAATGTCTCCGAGGAGAGGCATGAAGGCTCAATAAGAGTCTAACTGACGGATGTGGGGACCACTTGGAATTCTGAGAAACTTATTGATAATATTGTAGATTTCCAGCTTGATTCTCCAGAAATGCACAAGTAGTGAACATGTGTCATTTGTGAATGATGTCATCATGGAGACAGTATGAACCTTCGGAGTGGCTCATTTTGATAGTGCTAGTCTTGCTAATGGGTTGTTGATGAATTGCCAATGGATCTCCATGTGATGAACTTTGGTGTAACCTCTTGCCGATGGATGTGGTCTCGCCGACAGGCTGGTGAATTCAATATGACTTTGCAGAGTGTTGTCGATAGCAATAGTCATGCTGATGGTTCTGTGATTGAGCATTTTGGCATTGGGGAGACACGGTCTAGTGTCTCACCAACATGTGATACAATTGAACATTTTGACCGAATGACTATCCTATGTTGTTTGTTTTGAACCAATCAGAGAAGCAGAATGTGAACCATTAGCAGTTGGACTGTTGCGACCATTTCTGTGTGGAAGATGAACAGACTGTGAGAGAATGGATTACTCTCTGGAAATGGCATATGATGATGAACAGAGTGAGATAACAAAGTGCTGCTTGATTGAACATGGATTGATCTGAGTGAATTCTTTGGATATTTCTGAGAGCTATTATGTACAAGATTGATCAGAAAATTATGTTGCTGTAAAATTGACATCAGAAAGTGAAGTCTATACTCTGTATGTAATTTTGTTTACTGTAATACAAAGAGGTTTTTCTTGGTGTTGTAGGTTTTTCTCCTGTAATGGTTTTCCCACGTAAATGTGGTGTCCAATTGTTTATGTGTCCATTTCTCTTTTCTGTTAATTCTTTCCATGTGTATTTTATTGAACTGTAATTAAAAAATTTAAAGTCATATTTGCATTCTTCCCTAAGGTTTTGACGTTAGGAGAGTTTGTTCCGCACCTAAGCTTTCCTTACAATCAAAGAGCTGGAAACAATAGGAGACTCTGTAAAGACAACCAATAGAGGGGCAGCAACCAGGGAAGAATCAACCAATGGCAGAGATCTGCACTCATCTAGAGAAAGAGGCAAGGACCCCTTAGAAGGAAAGAGGAAACCTTTCCTCAAACCCATAAACTTTGCATCCTCAGTGGCCTCATCCATTAGTATCTCAACAAGTTTATTTTCCTTCTAATGATCCTCTAGAAAGAGGTCCATGAGGAACTCCTCCTCCTCATCTAGTGAATCCCCATTAAGATGCACAATAGGAGGGAAAACAAGGTCTTCCAACCCCCACCAAGCATTTGACGCATCACAACCCAGATCAGAAGCATAGGAAAACTTAGCACCCATAGCCTCAAAAAGAGCAACAACCCCCACAAGAGAAACAAAGCCCTCACCTTCTCCATCATCACCTTTAACTTTATTTAAAGAGAAAACAATAGAAGAAAGATTTTTTTTCCTTTGCAGAGGACCACCAAGCATGCCCTTCTTTGCTTCACCCAATCTGTTCTCCAAAAAAATGCCTTCCACACTCTTCAGATCTATGTTCCCATCTTCATCTCCATCCTCCTCTACCTTAGCAGATTCAAAAATTTCACCGCTCCCTTTCCCTCTCCCTTTCTCACTTGTTGCAATGCTATAGCCACTCCCTTTCCCACTCGTCATTTTTTTCCCCTATGTACAACAATGGTGTTGTTATCATAGTTGAGATAGAAATTTAATGTTTTTGAAATTAGGGGATAAAAAGGTTTTGAATGGACCTAAAACCATTTATAATAGGTTTTGAATGGACCTAAAACCATCAAGTTTTGAAGGGACCTAAAACCTAAACAAGGATAGAAAAGTTGCCCGAATAAAAGTAAAAAATGTCCAACAGCGAAACAGAGTTAGAAACTCAACCCAAACCTGTAGCCAAAACAAGTTGCACAACACAGAACCGAGATTTTACATAGATCTTGAACCCATTTTTTTTGAAGGGACCAACAACCCTATACAACTAGGTTTTGGTAGGGACCTTAAACCCAAGAAAAAATTCTGCAACAACCAGGCAACATCATGTCAGTCATTCAAGATGATTAGCCTCTCCATAGCACTGGTAGAAACTACTAGGTCATAGATCTACAGAGGAAGAGCCCCAATAGTAGACAAAACCAAGCCCAACAACATAACCTCTTCACCTCTATAGAAAAGGTCACCATAAGTGCTCAAGGCTCCAAAAGTGATCCATAAAAACTAATTGCTCTCTCCACCTCTATAGGAGACAAAACCAAGCTCGTCCAACCCACAACAGTCACAACACACCTGCAAACCAACAGACCACCTTAATAGGCATGGGATCCCCCTCAATGGGTAAAGAAGGAATAAGCCTTCACCCATAGAATACACCTCCACCCAAGAAGGAGAGGACTCCACCTCCATAAGAGAGGTCTCCACCTCAAAAGAAGACCTAGTATTCAGAGAGAAGGAAAATATTGCAGTAAGAAGAAAGACCTTAGCAAGCAACAACAACAATAGAATCTAGGTCTTTAAGATAATCTCTGAAAGCCACCTAGCCCTCAACACCTTCAAAATTGAACAAATCTGAAATAGCACCAAGACCATACCCACGGAGGGGTCCAACCAAAGCACCAACCCCCAAACACAAATGAAGAACATCAAAGCACACGGGGGAAAATCCATGAACAAAGGAAGAAAAAAGACACCTGCTCTCACAATGGAAAACCCCTAATAACACTAGAGTAGACCCAAACAAAACCCAGCAAAGCAAAGGGAAGAAAACATCCTTACTCGAGCAACAAAACCGCACCACCATATGGGCCAACAACCCAATACAGGCTCCAAACCAAAAGAATAGACATCAAAATCCACTTGCCATTTGGAAGCCACAACCAAGCCAACAAAGACAACACTAAGCAAGCACTCCTTCAAGGAGTGATCACCCCCACCCATTGCCAAAGCAGGCCACAAAAAAGAAGCATTGTACAAAGATACAGCTACTCCCTACTGCAAACCACTACCATACGCCTGCAAAGGCCTTCTAGTTTTAGAACTGACCTATGCACAATAGAGGCAGAAGCCTCCAGTAGCCTCCAACACTAGAATAATACCAGACAAGGTAAAGAATTTTCCAGGTAAAGTCACGCCAATAGGAAAAGATATCTCTCTCAAACCAGCGCAGGATAAGAACTAGGCTTGATCTGTAACAGGCACACCCACACAGAGAACTGGCCAGCAGGAAAGAAGACCCAAGTCCAGCTCACCAAGAACACCACAATCAATAGGACCAACTTCCCAATCACCATCTTCATCTTTAGAGTCAAATTCACCCTCTCCCACCTTAGCCGAATTCAAACTCCTCCCTCTGCACCTACTCCCACCCTTCCGCTCCATGCTCCCATTGAGATTGTGTGTTTCATAAGCTGTAGATAGAAACTTAATGTTAATTATAGCAATAAATTAACTTTTTATAACTTTATGTGTAAAATTTTAAAGCATTTTTTGTTTTTATTCTTTTATAAATTTACCATCAAAATGTATATACACTTAATTACTAATGAAAATTTACAATTAGAGAGACTAAGAAAAGTTTTTTTTGTTGATTTTATTTTTCCTTTTGACTAAAATAATCATACTTTTTTCTTAAGGGAATGAAAATTTCATTGCACACATTTTATTGAATATTGGCTTTAGTATAGGATCTTGTGTAATTAAAAAATGAAAAAAATGATTTGCCTTATCAAAGTAAGTTTCAGATTCTGAATTTTTTTGATAAAAAAAGCAAGGGAAAAATTCAATATTCCTCAAAGGACCATGTCTATTTTTAAGAGGGAAGTTATTTTGAAAGATTCAAAAAAAACAAATCTTTTGAAACTTTAGGATCAGTTTGATTTTGAATAGGTCTTCTTCACACAAGGTGTGGTGGCTACCTTGCTACCCTGTGTAGGGCATGTTGTAGAATCAAGGAGAGGAGTGTAGCATGTTACATGAATTAGGAAGAACTTTCAGGAATTTGAAATAAATCATCTCCAAATGCCCAAACATCTCCAAGATGAAACTTATACATGGTGATATTCATCATTTTTACTAGGTATGTTGTATTTTGGGAGATTTCAACATTGCATAGACATACAAGGAGATTTGATGAATTTTATAAGGTTGTAAAGTTTTGTTTGAAGTGATTGAGTTCTAATAAATGTTTGACCAACATAGGAGTTCATTTTAGTAAGAAACTTAGTCTCTGTCCAACAAGATATGATGATAGAAAATTTTGAGTAATATGATTTGGGTGTTTATGAAGTCTCATAGATGCCCTTGATAGGACCTTTCATAATGCAAGTTTTATGTAGATTCACTTTGTGGTAAGTAAGAAAAATAGAGTTAAACTTTTGTGCAGGTTTGTCAAGATTAAATGTCTTTGCAAAAGCTTCTTGAATTCAATGCATTAATGAATAAGATCATTGATGTTAGAGGATGATAATGGCATCTCCTTACATTGACCCTTTTACATGATGAATAAATAGTTTTGTAGGGGCATGAAAGGTTTTAAAGCGATTGATTAAGTCATAGACTATATGAAGTATAAGGCAATGAAGAGATGATTTTTGAGACATTGTGTTGAGGTCTAGCAAATATTGATGGATCTGTCATGAAATACAAGTTCTTAGATCCATTTTAGTTTTGGGAAATCTTAATGGCATTTGCATAATCTTGGGGGTTATGCAACTTGGTTTAGTTGGAAGATTTGTGACCCTAATGTTTTGGTGGATGATATTGTTGGAGTTCCTTATGGGAATTATAATGAGTAGACAGATTCTAACACTTATAAAATGGCCTTCTAATTGATATTTTGACTAGATTAAATGGAGGTGTTGGCTTCAATCAATTCCTTCCAATTATTGCACTTGTACCCAAAAATATCATAAACAAAGCTAAGAAAACTATGAAGAACCTTAAGCTATCAATTCAAGGGCTATATGGCCTTGTTTTGTGTTTGTTTAAAATAAAAGTGTAGAGGAAGAGATTCGACTCCCTCAAGACGACAAGGTTCGAAGGGGTGAATAGTCCTCAACTACCTCAAGGATCAAAGCTCAAGTGATGGGATGAGAGATGAAGAGGTTTATTTATGTTTTGTGCAGAACAAAAGGATGAGAGTTTCAAAGATCGAAAGAGCACATTACAAAGGTTTTTAAGAAAGCTAGCAAGCTCTAAATAAAGTATGAAAAAGTACACAGACATCCTCACGACGTGTTATAGTCTCATACAAATGAAAATTGATTTCACCATAGAAAACAACTAAGAACCTACTAGAAATTTTGATAATTGAATACTCAAAATGTACTAGAATAACAAAGAAATAATAAATACAAACATGTACTAAACCAAATAGAAAGGAAGAGATGAAATGAAGAAGAAGAAAGAAGAAACTCACAAGAGCTCCAAGAATGAAGCCTCCAACAAAGTTGAAACTTCAATACTTGCACATGTATAGAAATACGAAAATGGTTGGGATTGTTTTAGGGGCTTGGGTCAATCAAACCCTCACATAAGTGTTCCCACCTCCATGAATAGCCATATAGATAGAGATAAAAACATAATAGATGAGATAATGAAGTAAATAGATGTGCTATCAAAGTAAATAGATGATGAAATATAAAGAAATGCAGTTACCATCCCTTAAGCAAGATTGTAATACCAAAAGGAAGAGCCCAAGTTTAGTAGAATGATATTGAACACCTTGTGAGAGAAAGAATGTATGATAACAATGGTAGAATTAAGTTGAAATGGTGTAGGAGAGCAACAAGATTGATAGAATGGAGAAAAATGAGATAAGATTGAGAGAGTGAATGAAAAAGAGTGAGAATGAATGTCAAAACTAAATTTTTGGGAGAGTATATGCATGTAGGGGTCATTCATAGCATGGTTGTAAGCTACAGATGTGTTAAACTCATAGGTAGGTGAGAAGTGTAGCATCCAAATGGCAACTTCTATTAAGAATCTTTTCGGTAAGTTCACGCGATGTGCAGATGTTTTTGCAACACACAGTCATCTACGACAAAAAATCACTTTAACGGCCAAGAATGAATGGGTTAAGGAAAAATTAAGGGAATATTGCATTATTGAGTTAATTTATCTAAAGCGGAGGTTTGTGGAATGTGAAATTGCATAGGATGTCATTTTTGACATTACATTTTTCCCCCACTTTAACAAGCATATGTATTCTAGCATATGTGAGCTAAAGTAGAGAAAGTTAGAGGTTGGAGAGAATATACCCTAGATGAAGAGGACACAAATATTTGATCTACTAAATGTGATTGAAAATATAAGCCAAGACACGCCGGTATTGGCATGGTGTGATGGTTTATAGGTGGTATTGTTGTTCTTGCCACCAAGGTTCAAACCCCGTTGGGGTGGTATTGTTGAATGGTTGTATCCGGTTCATAGCTCCGGTCAAAAGCGTTTACCCCTTGAATAAAAAAATATATATATAAGCCAAGACACAAAGAGGACATGGATCTTCTATCTTGCAAATTTGACTGGAATCTCACCACAAACATGTTAGTTGTAGAAAAACACGTTAAGTGAAAAAGAAAAAAATGGACATGCTAAAATTTAATCAAATGTCAAGATATCATTGATAAGTATGGCTAGCAAGTTGTGTTATGCTAAAGACTATATGACAAGAAAATATGCATGTGGAACTGTTGTAAACTATGTTGCAAGGTAGTCATAGAAAAGACAAGTCTAGTCAGGTTTCCCCCAAGCTAGACAACAAGATCAAGATAAAAGACAAGTCAGTTAGGTTTCCCCCAAGCTAGACAATGAGATCATAAGACATCAAGTTTTTTAAGATATATTTTTGAAAAACAGGAATAATCAAATATGATATCCCCACATAGAATGATATGTGCTACACAAAGGAGCACAAGTCATTATAAGGAGAAGAAAGATTATGAGATCTTGTGTCATGACATACATAGTGAGATGTATCCATGGAATGTTATGATCCAAGGAATAACACATAAAATCCACAACTTCAAGAAAAAGTGGAGAGATAAAGAGATCAAAATCATAGGGGGATCCAAGTATTTAGGGTCGGAACTGAACATAAAAGTATATATATAGCATAAGTTATATGAAATGTTATCACCCCCTAAATAGATTGGAACAAGAAGAAGAGTACATGAAAAATAAAAAGTTGGGTCAAAATGGAAGAGGTCTAAATTCCTCAATGCTTTGCATCATTCCCAGCGTGAAATTTGAATTGTACAACAAATAAAAGAATGATGAGACATATGGAAGAAGTTTTATGACAAATTTTCTCTCCTATATTCAATTACCTACAAGGATATCAAGTGTCCTCCAAGGGGAGCACAAACATAAACATACAAGAACAAGGGAACAAAATGAAACATGTAAATCTCATCTAAAGATAAGAAAAGGTACTGCTCTAGTCTTGTACCTCCAACAAGTCATCTTTCTCCCAATATAGATCATTATAAGGGGAGGGAAGATCAGACTATAGAGGGAGAATAGCAAGAGTTTTGCATGTCGACTCACCTACAATAAGAGCCAAGGAGGAGGCCACCTCAATGTCCTCATCAATAAGCTCCTACAAGGTTAACTTCATCAATCTAGCAAAGATAGATGACAAAGTTGGAATGTCCTCCATCAAGTCAAATGTATGTACTTCTCCTAAGTGAAGTGTTGTGACTGAGTAGAAGGAGGTAGGTGAAGTGGGGATTCATTTTTGACCTCCAAAAGAGGGGTGGTAGGAGACTCGTCCTTCATAAGAATGAAATAGACTAGACTAGAACAAAATGAAGAAGAAGACTTTTTACGACTATCCTTCAAGGTGAGCACATGTTCTGGTGTATGCTTAAGAGGAGGATGTGGAATCCTCTCATAAAAACTTGAAGAAATAGAAGAAACAAAAGGAGCCATACTAGATACGACCTTTGTATGAGGCATATCAATGGGATCAATAAAAGGGGGAATATTAGGTAGAGAAGTGACCAAGGGAGGCTCCAAAGGAGTGATGAACACCTATACCCTCTTAGGGTGATGTTCAAGATCCATTAAAGAAGCCAAAAGTAGAACTAGAGAAATAGGAGTAGAAGCAAGAATAGAAATAGAGCTAGTTACAAGGACAAAAACAAGAACAAAGAAAAAGGAAAAAGGATCACCCTCATTCTTCTATAAGGTATCATGTTCTTGGTCCAATACCTGTTGGTGACACTTACACTCACATGCAAATTAGTTTTGATAGTTATGACTACTAGGAATAGAAGCCTGGAAAGACTCCAGGGCATCCTGCTTCACTGGTGGAGTAATCTTCGCAGTCGTTACCTATAGAAGATTGGGCTCTTGAGGAGGAACATGAGTTGCTACAAAAATAGAGACTGCAATCTCAACCTTGGGCTCATTTCCTTTCTCTTCTTTAGAAGTAGGAAGAGGAATGGGAGGAGGGCTCAAGAGTTGAGCTGCAGGAGTAACAAAAGAAGAACCAACTCTAGATTCTTGCTTTCCCTTACCATATAGGTCAAGGCAAGGAATTACAGGTAAAATTAGAAGTTGTAAGATCTAAGGTTTAGATTTTATCAACATGGGAACCTTTCCTTTTTCTATGCTAGGCATAGTAGAAGGAACTAAGGACACCTCTAGAGGTTATGAAATCAGAGTTAGAGAAGGTCTATGTTTGGGAGTGTTCTTATTTGTAGTCTTTGAGGAGGAAGGTGTGAAGGACAAGGCACATTGTTGTGCATGCATAGATTCCTTCATAGAGATCACATGAGGTAAAGGGGGAAAAAAATTAGGGGTCACAACTCCCATCTTGTACCTAAAATAGACCTTGTATAACAAGTCTTCATGTAGTAGCAAAGGTCCAATACAAGCAGGTCAAAAATGTCTAGTGAGAAGCACCCATGCAACACAAGGGGTTTGTATCATTTGTCATGGATAGTATAGATTACACCATCATGAGGGAGGTTCAAAAATTCTTAGATTATTGATGTGACCGTATTCATGGAGACTAGCCATGGAATTCCATGTCTTACTTTTAATAGGTTGGATTCAAGAATCACAACAAAAGGGACATCTAGGGATTTAGGTCCAACCAGGACCGATAAAGAAATAGAGCCAATGGGAGGCACAAAGAAGTCATTGTGAGTATGGATCATGGTCTTCAATTCCTCATATTTCTCCTTGTGCAAGTTATTCATAAAAAGGGTCTCCTCTATGATAACATTGACCCAACTAGCTAGGTCAACCATAACACCAATCACAATATTACAGTTGACCTGAGTGGGGATGTGGAGAGGAGAGGGTTCCCTACTTAGGGGAATTTTTATGATGTAAATGTTATATCAGGAGTCTTATCCACATGCATATTATGAGGAATAGGAGTGAATGGGAGAGTGTTCACATAATCACAGTGGTTGGGTTCAAAAGAAGTATAAGTGGATGTGATTAGATTGGTAGAATGAGATGGAAAGGGGTGTGTGTAGATCTATAATTGGCTATTGGCCTTGGCGATCAATTTTTTTGAGTTTTTCTTTCTATCATCAAGCTAGATGACACTAATATCTATGTGATCTTGGACTACATGTCAAAGATGCACACAACATTCAATGTCATGGCTAGGGACTAGATGATATTGGAAAAACTTTTATGCATTGTTCTAGATAGGATATGGTTTATCATCAGGTAGCGATCTGATTTCTAAGAGAGTGATTAAACCATCGTTTAATAAGTTTTGAAGAACACTTGCATAAGACTCGGAAAATTTTATGAAAACTTTATTATGTCTTGTAGTGTTCTTTGTAGTAGGAACAAAAACCAAATTTTCTACTACTTTATTATTTTTAGAATCTTTATAAATAACATGGCTAATCGAATATTAGGATGGGAGGATGAGGAGGAACCTCGTACTATGTCGCTATTTGGTGGTAGTCTCTAAGCACCATACATGGATAAGTGAAAGAGGGATATTTCATTAAGAGGAATTTTTCTCTCAATTTCAATTGTAGATTCCTCATGAACACACGTTGGACATTGAAATCAATTAGGGTATAAGAGATTTGATAAAATAGAGATTGATAGTGAGAAATGAAGGCAGTCTCCTTCTCATGAGCCCCCTACTTATAGTGGACGAGATTAGTGTTATGCCTTGCATACACACCCAAACTTTTTTCGTGGAAAAGTCAGGGACCCCCTCTATTTTCCTTCATTTTGCTGTTTGGGATTGTCATGTTCGCGCTTTGTCTTTCTTGTTTTTTGTCCTTTCTTGTTCCTTGTTTTTTTCTTTTCTCTTTATTGGATTAGGGTTTTGGATCAGAACATGCACTCTACCTTTGGAAATTTTAGGTTCTCGTTTTCGTCCCAACTTAGATTTCCACTTGTTTTTTGTCTTTATTTTTTGGATCAGGTTTCAGAATGGAATCGACACTTGACACTTTTCAGGGTTTCAAGTTCTAGTTTCATCCTGACATCGATCTTCATTTCTTTGTTTTCTTTTGTATGGTTTAGAATCAAGTATCGGACCGGCACCGAAACCAAGAACCTTTCCAAGGTTCCTATTCTTAGTTTTGTCTTGATCCCAATTCCCGCATGTAACATTATATCCAAGAGCATCTAATTGCTTGGCTGAAATCAAGTTTCTTCCGAGTCTTCAACTTTCTTCCGTATGCTCTGATACCATTTGTTGTAACATTGCAACATTCACAAATTTTTCTATTAACAAGTAAACAGATTAAATGAATACTAAAGCTAAACAAAGAGAGAAAACAAAAAATTTACGTGGTTTGACAATATGCCTACATCCATGGGAAAGTAGGAGAAGACTTTTTTTATTAGTCACACAACACTTTTGTCTTACAACTAGTCCAATATATAATGGACTCTATAACTAGCTACTACCCGATGCTAAGTGTGTTGCAACATATTTCCAGGCTGCATTGTTCAGTTGTTCCTGATTTTGTTTGGAAGCAAAACAACTACTAGATGGTTATATAGGACTTCACATCCCAACAATTCAGCAGAGTTGATTGTTGAGCCATTTTTTCTTGTTTTGTTTAAGCATTGTTTCGCATTGCGTGAAGGTGCATATCTATGTTGTTGCATGATCGGATCTATGGGGTTATAAAATCAAGGATCTCAAATCTATTGTGTAGTATAGATCTAAAATAAAATTGTAAGTATTTGATTGCAAACATTGAAATTTTTAATTTGATATGCTTATTGAAATCCGAGTAAGAAAATTAACACAAAAAGTTCTAAGAAATGGAGGATACATACAAATAGAGAATTGAAAAATTCTCAGGCCAAAACTTCAGAATGTGGAAATTGCAACTCAAAGCTCTCCTCATTCAGAAGGACCTTTCAATTAAATTGGAAGGAAAAACTAAAAAGTCAACCAGGATGAAGGATGAAGATTGGGATAAAATGGATCAGAAGGTTGTGGCTACAATCATTCTTTCATTATCCAGTTAATGTTTTGTTCAATGTATCAACACAAATGACAGCACAAGGACTTTGGAATCATCTACCAGAGTTGTATGAGAAACCCTTTTCCTCGAACAAGGTAGTTTTAATGAAGGATTTGGGAGCTACAAAGCAAATCCTTGGAATGAGAATTATTGGAGACAGGAAGAAAAGGGAACTTATATTGTCACATGAGAAATACATTGAAAAAGTACTAGAAATATTTAACATGAAGGATGCCAAGGAAATAAGCACACCCCTAGCAAAGTAGTTCAAATTATCTTCTAAGATGTGTCCCAAAACACGTGAAGAAAAAGAATTCATGGAAACTATGCCATATTTGTCTATAGTGGGGAGTTTAATGTATGATAGGGTCTATACAAGACTAGATATTTCCCAAGCAGTGGGAGTGGTTAGTAGAGACATGAGTAATCCAAGAAAAATTCATTAGCAAGCAGTGAAATGGATTCTGAGATATCTTAAAGGAACCTCAAACCATGTTTTGAGGTTTAGAGGTGAAGATGCATAATTGCATGGATATGTTGATTCAAATATGGTTGGAGATTTAGATCGAAGATGATCTACAATAGGGTATGTGTTCACATTGGTAGGAGCAACAGTTAGCTGGATTTCTAGGTTGCAAAAATTAGTGGCTCTTTCAACTACTGAAGTAGAATATATTGCAATGACAGAAGGAGCAAAGGATATGTTGTGGTTGTAGAGGTTACTATTTGAATTGGGTAATAGACAAAAGGAATTCATATTGTATAGTGATAGTAAAAGTGTCATTCACTTGACCAAAAATGCATCATTTCATTCATGAACAAAGCACATAGAGCTTTGATATCATTATATTCAAAGTGTTCTTGAAGAGGCTAAGCTCAAGTTGGAAAAGATACATATGAATTTCAATCCTACAGATGCACTTACAAAGGTTGTTTCAAAAGAGAAGTTGGAGTTATGTAGAGCTTCTCTTGGATTGGTAAGCCTATGACAATAGGCCTTGGAAAGAAGGAGATTTCTTGAAGCATGGTTGTTCACAACATTGTTTGGACTTCAAGTGGGAGACTGTTGGGATGTGAAGTCTCGTATAACCACCTAATAGTTGTTTCGCTTCTAAACAAAATCAGGTACAACTAAACAATGTAGCCTGGCAATGGGTGAAACTACAATAGTGGCTAACAATTGAATTGACGAAGGAAAATCTATTTTTTTGATATTTCACTAGCTAAGGGGGTTTGTTCGAACTAGCGTGTTTGAACAAACTCCTTTAGGCATTCGGTCAAACCCTATGGTTCGCATGAACCACCAGTTCGTGCGAACCAAATTAAAGTCAACCAAAAAATATATATTTTAAGGGGTTCGGTTGAACCCCTATTCAACTGAACCCCTTTGAATTAGGGCTTTTTAAAAAGCATGATCCATCACTTTCAAATGAAATAACAGTGAACATTCTAAGCGCAGCGAATGTGAACCTGAGCTTCATTCAAACGGTGAATGACAAGTGCTTGAAACATCTATCAACGTGGACCACCATCTCAACGTGCACCACCATATTAAC
This sequence comes from Sequoia sempervirens, assembly GCA_007258455.2. Classification (NCBI taxonomy): domain Eukaryota; kingdom Viridiplantae; phylum Streptophyta; class Pinopsida; order Cupressales; family Cupressaceae; genus Sequoia; species Sequoia sempervirens. The sequence goes on along the minus strand of VDFB02345708.1, from coordinate 320,865 downwards.
TTTGACCTCCATAGCTTGAACTAGGTTGGTATTCTTTGTTCCAGAATCTGTTGATTTAAAATTACATTTGTTTGAACATTTTTAAACCCTAAATGGATTCCACGAGACCAAATTTTTCATTTAAAATGAAGGAAAATTTCATGAAGGCAAACCAAAATTTATTGTTTAAAATGAATATAGCCTATCTCAAAGCACCCATTTTGGCTCATGGAGGGTGAAGGATGTAGAAGTTGGCTTTACAGTTGTGAATTGCATTTGCTTGAAAGTTTATAAAACCTTTTAAACAATACCCATTTTTTAAAATTTGGATTTACAACTACCAATTGCATTTGCTTGAAATTTTCTAAAGCCTTTTAAACAAACCCATTTTGCAACAAAATTTGGATTTACAACTACCAATTGCATTTGCTTGAAAGTTTCTAAAGCCTTTTAAGCAAACCCATTTTGTAAAATTTGGCTTTACAGCTGCCAATTGCATTTGCTTGAAAGTTTCTAAAGCCTTTTAAACAATACCCATTTTGTAAAATTTGGATTTATAGTTGCTAATTGCATTTGCTTGAAAGTCTCTAAAGCCTTGTAAACAAACTCATTTTGCAACAAAATTTGGATTTACAACTGCCAATTGCATTTGCTTGAAAGTTTCTAAAGCCTTTTAAACAATACCCATTTTGTAAAATTTGGATTTATAGCTGCCAATTGCATTTACTTGAAAGTTTCTAGAGCCTTTTAAATAAACCCATTTTGCAAAATTTGGGTTTATAGCTGCCTTTTAAACTTCCCTCTTCTCAAGATAAGGTAAGTTTTAACTTATAAAATGTGGTAACTCAGATATTTTCCTCACCAAAATATCTCTACAAATTTAAATCTAAATGTACATCCAAAAAAATACAAATTCATAACTAAATTTAATTCAAAAAGTGGACCATCTATGGCCTTCTATAATCTTCTCGAAGATGTCATTCCCATAAATGATAAATTAAAAGTTAAGTTATATTTGCAAGATGTCATATTTGCATAAATCCCTCAAAGAAATTTTTTAACTAATTTTAAACACTCAAACAAATACATATATATGAATATACTTCACTTATAATTTCTTAGAATAAATCAATCCATCACAATTAAAATCTTAGACATCATGCAAAAGTGGACCATCTATCCATGCCTTCTATAAACTTCTCGAAGATGTCATTCCCATAAATGATAAATTAAAAGTTAAGTTATGACCTACACCAAAATGACATGAAATTATCTTTCTAAGATGTCACATTTGCATAAATCCCTTGAAGAAATTTTTTAACTAATTTTAAACACTCAAACAAATACATATATATGAATATACTTCACTTATAAATTCTTGGAATATATATCAATCCATCACAATTAAAATCTTAGACATCATGCGCATAATATTTTTGATGTATTCACAAAGCTACCTAGGGTCTCATAAGACTTGAGTAGGTGAATACCAATATGCATATATCTAATGGTGGGGTAAATGGAGGAGGATTAGGATTAAGCGTTCATATATATCTATTGCTTATTTTGCAATCCAATATATTGGTTGGAGAGGTTGCATTTGAATAGAAGGAATAAAGATAGGTCTATTAAAATATGACTCACTATGTTCTTTATTCTTAGGATTTTCGAGTATATCAAAATATCCAACCTATATTTCATTGTCAATCGCAACCAATCTTTGCTTCAACTTCCAAATCATCCACACAATCCTCCCTGAAATATTCAATTGTGAAACATAATTATGAGGAAGATACAAATAATCCTTGACATAGTTTTTTGTATCAAAGGATAATATGGTTCTATAATTTTAAACTATTTCCAATTTTGAAATCAAAATACAATCAATTATCTATTTAATCTCAATAATCGTAATTTTAAGGAAAACATAAATTACTTGAATCTTTTTAAGGTCTCTCATTAGATTCTACTTACTCTAACTTAAATTTAAAAAACAATATTAAAATCCACATAACAAATTTCAAAGATATAATATTATTACAATATTATTTAAAAATCTAATTGTAATGAGTTACATGTTGTAGTAATAAATATTCAAATTTTAAATCTATGAAAATATATAACCAAATGATTCTTAGTTTTCATATATCATTTGTGATGAGAATGCTAAATATTATAATTTTGTAGGCCAATCTTTAGGCACTAATTCACCATTGTTAAAATCATCCTTAGTTTATTCATTGTTTTTTTCAGGATTATAATTTCTTACAATTTCTACTAAACCAAACTCAAAATAATGGTATAGATTAAGATTCTTGTCTTTATCTTGCATTTGGGTCATGTTTGATTAGATTTACTATCATATTTAGAAGTTGTATTTTGTTATTATATATTTAAATTTAACATAAATAAAATGTATGGTTGGATTAGTGAGATTTTTATAACAAGTATACAGTATGAAGTCAAACTTTATTAGATTGATTCTTAATAAATTAGGAATAATGATTAAATTTATAGTTTTATGCAATCTATAAGTATAAATAGTTTGATGGTAGAAACTTTATACATATAAAAATATTATAAATGTGTGATTATTTTTCTTTCCAATCTATAAATTTTTGATGTGCTTGGCTATATAATTGAGATGATTCACTCATAATGTAATGATAAAATTCACCCTCATATGGAGGATTTTATATTATCTTCCATTAAATTCATCCTCTTTATGAGATTCTTATGGAATATTGATATTCTAGTGTGAATTCTTAATTTTAGACATACTTAACTAGATAAATTTAGGTTCAATGAAGGCAATAGAACCTTTTTTTCACTTACATAATCCTATCTTAAAGTTCATTTATGTTAACAGCTATTAAACTAGATTATTTTTATCCCCAATTATTTTCAAATAATTTTACACTAATAAACTAGATTTGAGGTAATAGAAAAAATATGTACAAAGATTAAATCTTCATTTTCTCCTATTCTTTTATTATTTATTTCTTTTTGTACTAGGGTTAAATCTTCATCTAGGTTTGTCGTGTACTTATAAGAAACCTTTGTTCCTTAGTATCATGTTCTTATACATTGTATGTTTTCTTTCATGATAAATATTATGTGCATGTGTCCCTTCCTCCTATCAAATTTTCTTTATGGATATGAGGAATTTTATTTCTAATTTTTTGGTTTCCTCTTTATCAAAATATTGCTTCAATAATTTAGAAATCATATTTACAAGCTTATCATCTCTCTATTTTTCTTCTCTTATGTCTACCTTCAATAATGACTAAATTGATTTTACATGGCCACCAATGTTAAGTAATGATGCTTTCCCTTTATTACTAGTTGTAGGAAATAAATCTTAGATGCAACCTTTATCAATATTTTTTAAGTCTCTAATGGCACATTTTGTACTAGAGTGCAAACTTGTAAATTTAAATTTTAGAAATGTTTTAGATTATGTTTGTGCAATCTAGTAATTTGAATGTTTTGATTATTAAAAACTATGATAGATGATGAACTTTTTTTGTTAATGGTATGAAAATATTATTGATGAGTAGATGAATTATTAGAACTATTTTAGATTTCTATTCCCTATATCTAGATATATTATTTACCAAGGTCTCATTTCTCCTTTAGGTGTGCATACATATATAACATGGAAAATGCAGATGTTCCACCTCCATAATCTTTTTTTGCAAATACCACTAATGAGATTAAGAAATTGAGAGATTCATTAGCATAGGGTGCAAACCTAGGGATATATTTTGAACCATGCATGTCAATATTACATAGTCTAGAAAAACTAAGAGATGAATTTGAGAGGACTAGTGCATTTTCCCCAAATAGAGTAGTTTCTATTCTTTCCTGCATGTAGGAAGAAGTACATGGTGAGGTTCCCCTTAAACAAATACAAGATAGTGTGACCAAAGAAATGATAAAAAACACTTGTTTTCCATTTTATCAAAATGTATGAAAGGTTAGGGGATACCAAGTCACTAGATGTGTTGATCGTGCTATGGCCTCATTGATCTACCCACAATTTCTAACAGCACATGGTCAATACCCAAATAATGACTAGATTCCATTATATTTTGTTCAGTAGTTGTATGTTGAGGTCCATTTGGGCCTCAAAGTCAACTACTTGAACATTCCACCATATGTCAATTAGGGGTGTGGCAGGATTGTTGATAGGCCCACCTATAATCGAGTAGATAGACCATCCCCAGTGTTTAGGGTATTGGTTGGCAAGAGGTCTCCTGCTCTCACCCCAGCTCTAGTCCCCATAGTAGATGAGGTTGTTGTTGCTTCCCAAAAGGAAGCAATTGACACTATAGGTGACATTGCAGCTGCCACCACTAGGATTTTTGCTAATCATGTAGGTAAGTATTTGATGTCTAGACGCTCCCGATCCATGCCATTTTTAGCACAGTGGACCACCATGGATCCTTTTATAGCGGCAGGAATCCCTACTCCCATAAAGCTTGACACACTTACAAGAGATATGGCATGTAGGACTTTGCATTGTTTGGCTAAGGGCCTCTTGGAGGCATATTCCTTTGTTGCATTAGACTATGGGATCGATGTAGAGCATGTCAGAGATCATTTGGCACATGGAGCCCATTCACTTCCAGGATCCCATCACTCTTAGCCTAGCACTAGTGCATGTCGAGATCCACCTGCAGTTCATTCAACAGCTGCACAAACTATGGGTTTTACTGAGATGTTCATTGGTTTTGGTTCATCATCATTGATGCCATCTCAGCTACATAGTCCTATACACTCATCATTTATGGCATGACATGGGATAGATTAGATGGATGCAGATGTTGATTCATCACTTGACCATTTGGTGGATATGGTGGAGGCAACCGTTTTAGAGGACTTAGGTCATCTAATATCAGATGATGTGCATGTGTATGTGTGCATGTGCATGTTTCAATTATTTTTTAATTATTTTAAAATTTTAGTTTTAACTAAATATTCATGTACTTATATATAAGTATATATATTGTAGGTGGACATACCTCATGTCACTCCTAACCTTGGTCTAGATCGTGTACATCAACGTGACTCTGTGGATGAATCTGTTGCTAGTGGACATGTAAGTTTTAAAACAAGATCAATGCATGGATGCAAGAGGGTAGAAAAAACAAGATCTTTGCATTGTGTTAGGAGTTTAGATAGTCACCATGGATGGGCATTACACACAAGGGATTACTCTTGTTTTTGCACTGAGTGCATTGCAGGAAACTCTGATCATGCATGCAACAACCAAGAACTTAGATATGTTGGTAAATGGGATACAGTGCCACTAGTTGTTTTAGAAACATATGATGAAAATGAGGAAGAAAGATTTTAATACATTCATTTGATTTCAATTGATTATGACCATATTTCAGGATTGGTTAGAAAAGGTACATGTGTAAGTTTTCAATAATTTAAATATTATATATATCTAGTTAATGATCTTTAAAGTCTAGAGACATTTCTAATTTTTTTAGAATTTTTTTTGTGTAAATTTGGTGTACAAGAGATGTTTTTGCAGTCATAGGAAAGCCTGGAAACATCGAAGGTGTTAGCTATAATTTATTGTGTTGCACAAAAGAGAGGAATAAGATAACACAACTTGAAACAAGTGATGGAATGTTATTTCCCACAGGTGAGTTTGAATTTAAAATTATATATAAATTGTGTTCACATGTGCACATTACATTATAAACATTAAATATATATTGTACAAACCTTGAGCATGAAAATGTTGTACACGTTCATATGTCTTACCTTAGGTTCATGTTTACCATGCAGGTTCAGTTGTAGTGCAAGGGACATATCTAAAACAAGTCAAATTTGTTCAGCATGGGACTTATTTTGTTGACTATCAACCTGATAACAAGGTATATCAATATAGTCACTTAATAATTGCTACCAGCCTACATCTTCATGCAGTTCCACATGCACGTGGCTGAAGAAAATGGAGACTAGATAGTGATGATCATCAAAAACAATTACATGTTATTGAAGAGCAAGTTGTTTCAAGTTCACTTGTAACCCTATACATGTTCAAGTGAGAACTTATAGTAACTTGTACATAGTTGTAAATCATTTTGCATAAATTACAATTATATGTACATATTTTTTCCATGGAATTATTAAGTTCAAGAATCTTTAATTTCATTTGAAATTTCAAAGTTACACTTATAGAATCATCTCACTTTTTTTTCTTGCATGTAAACCCATATATATGCTTTTAATACTTATTTGAAACCTAGTGAAAATTTTTAAAATCATTTTGCCTAAATTATAATTATATACAACTTATATTTGTTTCATGGAATTCTTAAGTTAAAGAATCTTATATACAATTATATACAACTTATATTTGTTCCATGGGAAATTATGTAAATTTTAAAATTATTATCTAATTATAAACTTATTGCACACACATTCAAAACATAAATCAATGCAAATAAAAAATAAAGTTG